>CAMAPE010000045.1:5410000-5412500 GCA_945859875.1 Cuscuta europaea | reverse complement strand
CTTAATTTGTGCCCAGTAATTCTAATTTTATTGTTTGGGCTTAGATTTGCACCACATCTTTATAGATGTATTATTTTATGAGTGTTTTCTGTTTTTTAAAATTTGGAAGTACACATTATGTACCAACGTAATAAAACACGATTTTTGATTTGTTTTGTTTTTATTTAATGAATGTACAAATATGTACCAACGTAATAAAACAAGATTTAAACAAGTTATCTTTCTACTCAAGATATATCCGTGCATCGCACAGGTACTTTGTCTCGTATCATAAAAAGCAACTTACATTTAAAGAGAGGCTAAATATCAAAACTATATTTATAAAAGGTTTACTCTTCACTCAATTAACTCATAATTAAAAGTAAGTTTTTCTTTTCATCTAAGTTGTTATCCCACACCAAAGATAGAGATGTTTTTAAACGCTTTATAAACCGCATCAAACACATTTTAATTGTTCAAGAAACTAAGTCAATTATGCAAGATTCGTTGTGGAGGTCTGGAGAACCATCTCATTCAAGAAAGATCTTTACACTTCTTATTTGCCTTACAAATCTACACCAAACAATGTCAAACAGTGTCAAACTCCTTAATATTTGTGAAGTCAAATGTAAAGATCTTGCAGTAATTATTAGGGCACATATCTCTATCCTTTGTAGCACCGTTCGAACATTGGATTTTTTTGGGAATTTGGGGGAAGAATGAGGTTTCGTTTGGTTTTGTAACACTCAAGAGTCAAGACACTGTAAATAAATGCTAATTCATTTGGTTCCGTTTTAGATCAGAGATATGTGACTGGCCGCCGATTCAGTCTCAGTGCTGAGTAGGAAGGAATAGAATGGGTCTCCTGTCGCAGAGAGTCGAGAGAAGTGAAATAGCAGCCGGCGACCATATTTACACTTGGAGATCCGCCTTTGCTTATGCTCATCATGGTTTCTACTCTCTCTCCACCTCCATTATTACATTCTTTCCAGTAATGTATTCGCATTTACCCACATAAACTATTGATCAGCCCTAAATTTTGCTTAATATAAAACCTAAACTATTGGACTTTCATATGTGGATCTTTTGGGATTGAGTCACTATACATAATATGATTTCATGGTAGGAAATTAGTACAAACAACAGCAAAACATAGATGATATTCATAAACCTGCCCATCTCTGTTTTCTATAATTCTATTACACTTTGCAAATAGGATTCGTCCTTTACTCCTTGCTAAAGAAATGTAGTTAATAGTTCTTTTTCTATGATTGGGTAAGTAACATTGCTAGGATTAAATAAGGTTGGTAATGTTTGTAATTGTACAGCTACTTTATGTTTTTAGTTTTCTCATTTCATAATCTATTAAACCCAAACAGGCAATGTGAATCTATGTGATATGGGTAAACCTCAAATTATGAGTACATTTGTTTCAAGTTTGGTATGCTTGGCTCCACGGGGAGGCAATGGTTAGGTTTATTTGTTAATTGTAGCTGATATTGGATTTTCCTTGTCATCTTATCTTTTGTTCACAGTCATTGTGATTTACAACAACAACAACATCCAAGCCTTAGTCCCAAAAGATATTGGGGTCGTCTAACAAGAATCGATACATGATATCACCACCAAAAGGAAAAGAAAAAAAATAAAGATAAAAAAGATAAGCTATTATAAAAAGATAATATAAAAAGAGATGAATATATATAAAAATGATAAAGTAAAAAGGATACAAATAATGCTTATATATATAAGGATAAAAACAAGGAAAAAAAGATGAGTGGAAAAGATAATACGAGATCACTCCTCCACACGAATACCCGCTCTCCACTTAGCTCTCTCCAAAGTCATGCCCTCATCCAACCCCAGAAGAAGCATATCACTTCGAACTCCCCTAACCCACGTCTGTTTGGGTCTTCCTCTCCCTCTCTTCCCTGCCTCTTCTCCACACATCTCAACTCGTCTGACACGTGCATCACTCGGTCTTCTACGCACATGACCAAACCACCGTAGGCGCGACTCCCGCATCTTGTCTTCAATAGGTGCTACTCCCACCCTTTGTCTGATTGTCTCATTCCTCACGCGGTCCTTCCTAGTATGCCCAAACATCCAACGCAGCATGCGCATCTCTGCCACACTCATCTTTTGAATGTGACATTGTTGAAAAGGTAATTGATCTATACACATCTTGAAAAGGTAATTGATCTATACACATCTTGAAAAGGTAAAGCATTTATAATATTGAATAAATATAAAATTTTAAGGGTATGTTTGGGAGTTTGGTTTTGGAGGGGAGGGGATGGTTACGAGGGTTTATGACCCTCCCTTTCATGTTTGGAGTTAAAAAATATGGAGGGGATGGTTTTGGAGGGTTTTTGTAACCCTCCAAAATCCTTCAAATGCTCAATTTTCAAGTTCCCCCAAATTGGGGGATTTGAAGGATAACTAATTAAATGACCTTCCCTTTCATGTTTGGAGTTAAAAAATATGGAGGGGATGGTTTTGGAGGGTTTTTGTAACCCTC